>CM065925.1:15887609-15895109 GCA_033439105.1 Magallana nippona
TGAACTTGTAGTCTCATTTATCTTAGCTGGGAGTAGCTGAACACACGATGAATAAAACGCTGAATAAACATTATACTAAATGCATAACATATTATTTAAATTAGCACCGTAAGCTCCGCCTTCCTGACACGCCCACTGGTTTACTCACTGAAGCGTGTTCAACACTGACAAGCCCCAAATATTCCGTACGTAGCCTGTTGGACTTATTTTGGTTAAATGCCTCTGGGCTAGATGTGCTGTGGCGAATCTTTGTGAATCTTAGTGAATCTATTCATGCTGACTATCATTTTGTAAAAAAAATTATCAACTTACAGTATTTTCCCGGAAAAAAATAATTTGTTAGATAATAATATTTACCCATGTGTTTGGACATTTAAACTTCTTGAGCACTAATCGGTGAAATCGTGAAGTCACTGAAATGGAACACTGAAAAGTATTTACAAGTTACCGGATCGAACTTCACCCCTGGGGTTAGGAAGAAGTAGCGTGTCGTACCAATATGGCACAAGTGAGCCCCACGGGGCACGTAGCTACTGCGGAGGAAACTGGACAGGCAAAGGTGAACGGGAGCGGATCTATAACCGATCTAGATCAGTCCCAATCTTACTATCGCAAGGAGGAAATGCCAGAGGCGTTTAACGGACTATTATCAGAATCAGAGGTGCATTTATGTATACATATTTCAGAAAAATATTACCGATATCTTTCACATGTATTTGCATGTTAAACGAGCGCTGTCTTCTAGGTATGTTTGTATTGAAAATTAACCGCGGGGGTCTTTGTAATTTCCATAGGCTAAAAAAGATTTTAGCTTTTCTCTTTGTAACGTTTAAAAAAATATTTTACTAATCGATTTAAAATTGTGTCTGTGAAACGGCGTATCTCAGTAATCTTCACCTATATACTGTCTTTCAGAAAACATAAAAATACCTCATTACAACAGTCCTAGTTCTTGATATTGTAGAAAGAGGAGAGGCTATATAAATATTAATCCAAAATTCGTAATTTTTTTGTTTATCTTTGCTTCTTGTTGTATTTTTTCTGGGTTTAATTCGTTCCCGCAATTATGCGCGAGGATACATTGTGGCTAATTGAATTCAATAGAAAAAAGATGGGAGTGACTAAAAATCCAATACTCCCCTCCTTCCTCTTCACACTTCAGTGTTACTCATTCCAGCCTTGGCGATGAAGTGGACGGTGCCCCTGGACGCTTAATTGTTCTATAACCTTTCTTTAATCAGATTTGAATTTAAAATGCCTGAATCATATGGGTACACGGTATGTTGATAGAACTCATGTGATTTTTTTTATTTATAAAATGTATTTCATTTACCGGGTTTTTTGTTTAATTAAGGTAAGTGTTACTTCTACTTTTTAATTTTATTTTTTATGATTATTAATAAGCTGTCTGTTTTATTGCAGGACCGTCGAGATGTCAGTGGCCATGGCGGCTTGGGACAGTTGGTCAGCAGTGTGTCATCCGCCGGTTCCTTTCCGCCCGCCCCTAGGCTCTCTCACACCCCGACCTCAGATTTCCAGCCACCATATTTCCCCCCTCCCTACAACCTCCCATCCCAACAAACAATGGACTTTCATCATCCTCACTTCAATGCGGACTCTTATTCACATTTGAGTAACTTTCACCAGCAATCCCAGCAGCATTATCATCAGCTTCATCCCCCGGAACGAAATGTGCTGCGCTACAAAGAGGAGCCCCTCCATAATATGCACCCTGGACTTACTCCACCCCACTCGGAATACGGTGGGATCCGCCGACCAGATATTCTTATGTCAGGGGGACATCCACTAGGTTTTGGTGATCAGAATACAAATTTGTTAAATATTCACCCATCAGCAGGACTGCCGGGCATTGAAGATGGAATCCATCAGGTAAGAACAAGTTTTATTTTTATTTGGTTTTCTCTCGCTGAGAAATCTCACTGTGGTCGGAATTAGTGTTTGGGACGGGCATTTGTCTTGAAGAAGATGCGCCCATAAATTGTTCAGAAATTATACCTTTGTGGGGTAGTACATCCGTAGGTCCTATCATTAACTCACCGACGATGGGGATTCGGTTACATTCGATATTTCAAATCATCTTTATTCTACAAATTGTTATGAAATGCTCTCTATCTGCCTTGCATTTAATTGGTTATTTATTGGGAAGAGGCGATATAAAATGAAGCATCAAATTTGTGAGGTTTCTTTAACGAGAATAGGATCCGATAGAAAATTGTCCAAATTAACACTCATGTATGTAGTTTGTAGCAAAAATTTGTCATTTTTATTCTTAAAATTATTGTGCTTTTAAAAAAATATAGCGTTTTTTAGTTTTTTATGAGATCAAAAGATGATATGTTACGTGTTGTTTTTATTTTCTGTCATCCTGTTATTTATAAGATGGGAAATATTTTGTTTTTATTTATGCCTGTTATTCATATAACAGTTAATTAGTTTTACCCCGAGGGCAAATAGTAACAGAAATAGCCCATGCATGGATTCTTCTAACAGTACATTTTCAAAATTTCCTGGGGCAAAAAAGATGGCCACACATGTTCAGTTTAATTACACATGAATGTGAAGATAGAAAATTATTTTATAAAAACAAAATCATAGATGTCATTTATTTTCATTAATTTTTATTTCAAAAAAATATGTTTCCTTTGTAGTATTTATAAATAGTTTAATAATTTTTTTAACGATTATAATTTATTTTTAAGGAAAACACCATCCAAGAATTTGATAATCATCCATTTTTTCTACAACAATTTTGTTTTGTTTTTTTCTTTTAACAATAGCAATTTAAAATCCATTCTCAGAAAATTGTTAAAATCGCTGAGACATAACACTGAGAGGAAAGACTGGCGCCATTCGTTGACTGAACTCTGTAATCATATGCCTTCTTTTAAATGAGGCACAGAAACGACATAATTCTTTTTAAAGACGGATGTTCTGCGACATGTGTTATTCAATATTTCTTAAATAATTTTTACATGGTCAGAATTTGATTAATTTCAAATGATGTGTAAAAAGTGTATTTGAGGATGAAAAAAATATTTGATTAATATTTTTTTCTCTTAAAATAATGGAAAGAGTTCTCTCAAAAACTTCTTTGTTTCGCAATTTGGTTTGTTAATTGAGCTAGTTAACAGCCCTGTGTCACTGTGCTTCCAACACACATTTTGTGACCCTTTGAAATTTGTATTGCACTATTGTAACTCTCTCTTTCACACTGTTATCATTTTACGCGATCTAAATATTTTTCTTTAATTCTGTCACTGTTCCCGAATTCCTACCGGAATAAATGATGCTGCTCGTTAGAGCGATTTCACGTGATGTAACAACTAGCATAATAAACCGGAGACAGGTATCCCTCGACACTGTTTCCGGATTGACAAATCAGACGTACAATCCTCCACAATGGTCGCTATTTAAATTCTATTTGTAATGTTGATCTTTAATTAAAATTCCCACCCATGCAAAATGGTAGAGAGTAATTCCAAAGCCATTTGGTTTGATCGAGGCTGTCCTATCTCCATTGAAAAACGTGTAAATGGACATTTCCTTTTAATATTCGACATACTTAATCGAGTACCTCTAAGTATAAACCAAACGGACTGGAACCCCCTTTTGTCGTGTAGTCCTCACTCTTAATAAATTCAGACAACCGTAACCTTAGCAACACGAACCACATCCGATCTACATAATACGTATGCTTTGCAGAATTCTGTGACAGTCATGTGGCAGTGAAAATACCTGGCAAGAACTATCAACAACATCGTTTTGTAACCTAATATATTGTTGTTGACCAGTCCCCTCCCGTTCACGACTCGGAGTTTACAAATCAAGCGGGCGCGTTCTGTTTTATGTCGTTTTCTTGCCATGAAGGAGAACGGTATTTTCCTCTCTCTCATTAACGTCCGTTTACTAGTCCCCTGTACTCTGCTGTGTCCTTTTCTTTATACCGTTGTGTTTTTTGTTTTGTTTTTTTTGTGTTTTGCACTTTATACATGTACCATTAAATCTAGCACACACACACTAAAAGGTATAGACATTTTTTTGATATAAACGACAGAAGAATAGGATGAAAATGGAAAGACATTTCTGCCAACACTTGACATTATCTAAATTGCATGACGTTATACTTACCGTTTTGATACATAAATATATAAGACATTTATATTTTGACACCTGAATGCATCTTTATTAAGTTGTTGCTAAGCCACTCGAGGAAAACCATTTACATGAATATGTTAAAAGGAAATTTTAATGGATTCCCATAAAATGCCAGTTTGCACCTTGAATCACACTCGTATGGAACGTTGTGCATTTTTTAACAACTTTTTATCCAAAGTTTTGTATCATTTTAACAAAAAAATTCTTGAATATGTGCATATATACAATAAATTGGACTTTGGTCATTTATGTATAATTTTACATATTTAACATATTTGGAAAAGAGACAAGTTTCATAGATGCAGAAAAATAAAGAATATCCATAATATAATACATTTTTTCATTTCAAATATAAACCATAATTTTGACAGCTGTCATCAATTATATTTATTTCAATTTCTGTGTATTGAAAGGAAAAGTAAACACATGATAGGCGTTTGTCTTCACTTGAAATGGCGCTCTCTCACCGCACACTATGTACCCTAGTTTAACGACAATTCACCTTGAAGTGATAAAAAGAATTTTAATCCATAAAATTTGTTTGAATTGCTCCTTTTTTTAAACATTCATTCCCCAGTGGTTGTAGCGATAAAAAAAAAGTTGTTAAGGACTCGTGAAAACACACGCTACAAGTTGGTTGTGTCTGCCGATTCGAGTGAGTGATGCATGATGAACCGATCAAAATGTTAGAACATATCGCAAACGTTTTAAAAGAAATAACACATACCATGAACATGTTCATTTGCTTTTGCAATAGATTTGTGCCTATGACAGAAAAACTATCCCGATTTTATTAATGAAACCAACGGTAAAGATTCATTTATTTTTTGCCAACGAGTGTCCTTGGTTGCATCACAATACAGTTAATGGTTGATATCCAGTCAGTCTCTGCTAGCTCATATTTCTCGACAGAAGAATATATCTTCGTCGAACCCTTTGACCACCGTATTTGCCAAGAAAGGCCTGGGGGTCTAATTTTCAGGCAGGGTCCATATCGATTGGTTGGAACTTTTTCTACTTCCATTGGCATCAAAAGCCTTACTAAAGCGTAATGAAAAATGTTGGCATCCAGTATTAATGTTGTTCTTTCTTCTTTGTCAGCATACTTCGTAGCTTTTTGTAGCTTTTGCTAGAATAGTTTCGGGTCGTTTTCAATTTTAAAGACCTTTCAAATTTTGTTATTCTCCCCCCCCCCCCAAAAAAAAAAAAAAAAACTGAAATGAAATTGTAGATGATATCTGCGCATTAAAGCACTGGGAACAGTTCTTGCTTTTAAAATTCTTTCCTCTTCAATATGTACTAGGAACATCCTGACCACATCTCCTATTTCAAACCTAAAACGAACAATGGGTGCCATTACCGTCTTGTGATTCAGTGATATTTAATGGACATTTGACCTATCATTCCCCAACCTTCTTGCATAACTCCAAAGTGACCATAGCTGGTGACGACCTAGTTTAGTCTCTCATCGCTGCCCTTTCATGCATGTCTGAAATCCATGGCTATAAAATGTTATGACTTTTTAATTTCTAGGTCGTTTTAATAAATGCTTCGAAAATTGTAAATTAGAGAAGAGCCAATGTTTAAGTTGGAAAAGGCCCGCCGTGATCGTTGAAAATTTTTGCTTTTAGAAAGTGTTTGTGATATTTCGATTTGTAGGATCTAGGTGAAGTTTCGTCGAAATGCAGAATGACACAAAATAATTTGTTTGACTGCTCATCCATTGCTCAAATTACAAATTTAAATGACAAAAAATGAAAACACACACACTTGATTGTACGATTTATGCGTGTAGAATATCTGAAGCAAAATCAAGTACATGTATAGGGGAAAAAAAGCCGCACACTTTCTCCCAGCACTGACACATGTTTATGTACGTTGAAACAACTTGATGGATAGGGTACTCGCACAAATCGACCCGAGTGACAGATCAGCACGAATACGTCTATCATTTTCACTGACATTAATCCCGATGTTTCCATGACAACGAAAGATACGGACTTTTTTGGCCCGGCTTTCGTTGTTTCTTCTTTTAATTAATTGACTATTGGCGACATCCTAATTAACAAGGAATTAAGAACTGCACGGTCTTTACCACTTAAAAATTTTACTCCGGGGACAGAATTTGTATTATTTCGAACACAATCAATCCCTGAAAACAAAGGCGATTACGGCTTTCTGTTTTGTTTATTTTGTTTAATTGTATTGTGTACGATTTTCTGTTCAATATTTTCATATTTCATTGACAGGGAGCCATCGATGAATCTGGTAACTACATCTCTAGTGATCACAATGGGGTAATAAGAAAGGGTGAGTACTTTTGAAGTCAAGCACTCAGATATTTCTTATTTATCTATTTTTTAATTTTGCATTTACATTGTTGGTTGTTAGCGTGTTGTTCATGATATCTGGTTTAGAATACTCGAGAACACCAGACTTGGTTAACTACAGGTAAAGAACAAAGAAAAACTATAAATGACAAATAATAGGCAGTGCTATAAACCCAAGCAAGCGAATATCCTTACAAGACATCAGTCAAAATATGAAAAATGAGTAATTAAAAAATTTCATCACTACTCGAATAAGGTCTTACAAACACATTTATTTATGTTATCTGTTTGGTAAAAATGGATATTCCGTTTTAGCTGCTTGATAATTCCAACAGACAAATTGCACTAATCCAGAACAGTCAATATGGTTTTTTAACAGTCTCTGCTTTCTATTGTTTGTTTTGTACCTGATGGGGGAAGTGTGTTTACCTTTTCCCATGATTCCATGGTGCAATGCGGAAGTTATAGAGGCATTGGCCCTTAGGGTCTCCTTAAAGTACGCCGTCACACTAACATTGTTCGACTTACTCCAGAAGTAGATATATTCAGACAGAGAAATTGTTCCTTTAGGCAACATTGTCACTCTCTCATTGTACATTCATTCACAACTTTTTTAACAATACACACACAAATACTACTATGACCTCAATTGAAAAAAAGGTTCCCTATTTCATTCATAGAATAAAACGAAATAGGCGTTCCTTTGCAAAAGGGAACTATAGAAACAAAAATGACAATAATTGTTGAACCCTGTTGGTAAATCTACGAGATGTAGTATTTAATAACCGAAATATAAATTGCCAACCATAAGTTGGGTTTTTTTTTTCATGTCGGTGTAAACTTGATTTTTTTTTTGGTTTGCTTTCCTAATTTTCCGGGTAGAGGTCTGTCTCAAACCACTTTCAAAAATTAAAAATATTTTATAGTAATTTTTTTTATTCATGCCAAAATTATTTTTTTGAGTCTGTAGTGTTGATTTTATTAAAAATATTTT